>OX439475.1:51974886-51979886 GCA_949320105.2 Crepidodera aurea
TACACATACACATACACATACACATACACATACACATACACATACACATACACATACACATACACATACACATACACATACACATACACATACACATACACATACACATACACATACACATACACATACACATACACATACACATACACATACACATACACATACACATACACATACACATACACATACACATACACATACACATACACATACACATACACATACACATACACATACACATACACATACACATACACATACACATACACATACACATACACATACACATACACATACACATACACATACACATACACATACACATACACATACACATACACATACACATACACATACACATACACATACACATACACATACACATACACATACACATACACATACACATACACATACACATACACATACACATACACATACACATACACATACACATACACATACACATACACATACACATACACATACACATACACATACACATACACATACACATACACATACACATACACATACACATACACATACACATACACATACACATACACATACACATACACATACACATACACATACACATACACATACACATACACATACACATACACATACACATACACATACACATACACATACACATACACATACACATACACATACACATACACATACACATACACATACACATACACATACACATACACATACACATACACATACACATACACATACACATACACATACACATACACATACACATACACATACACATACACATACACATACACATACACATACACATACACATACACATACACATACACATACACATACACATACACATACACATACACATACACATACACATACACATACACATACACATACACATACACATACACATACACATACACATACACATACACATACACATACACATACACATACACATACACATACACATACACATACACATACACATACACATACACATACACATACACATACACATACACATACACATACACATACACATACACATACACATACACATACACATACACATACACATACACATACACATACACATACACATACACATACACATACACATACACATACACATACACATACACATACACATACACATACACATACACATACACATACACATACACATACACATACACATACACATACACATACACATACACATACACATACACATACACATACACATACACATACACATACACATACACATACACATACACATACACATACACATACACATACACATACACATACACATACACATACACATACACATACACATACACATACACATACACATACACATACACATACACATACACATACACATACACATACACATACACATACACATACACATACACATACACATACACATACACATACACATACACATACACATACACATACACATACACATACACATACACATACACATACACATACACATACACATACACATACACATACACATACACATACACATACACATACACATACACATACACATACACATACACATACACATACACATACACATACACATACACATACACATACACATACACATACACATACACATACACATACACATACACATACACATACACATACACATACACATACACATACACATACACATACACATACACATACACATACACATACACATACACATACACATACACATACACATACACATACACATACACATACACATACACATACACATACACATACACATACACATACACATACACATACACATACACATACACATACACATACACATACACATACACATACACATACACATACACATACACATACACATACACATACACATACACATACACATACACATACACATACACATACACATACACATACACATACACATACACATACACATACACATACACATACACATACACATACACATACACATACACATACACATACACATACACATACACATACACATACACATACACATACACATACACATACACATACACATACACATACACATACACATACACATACACATACACATACACATACACATACACATACACATACACATACACATACACATACACATACACATACACATACACATACACATACACATACACATACACATACACATACACCATACACATACACATACACATACACATACACATACACATACACATACACATACACATACACATACACATACACATACACATACACATACACATACACATACACATACACATACACATACACATACACATACACATACACATACACATACACATACACATACACATACACATACACATACACATACACATACACATACACATACACATACACATACACATACACATACACATACACATACACATACACATACACATACACATACACATACACATACACATACACATACACATACACATACACATACACATACACATACACATACACATACACATACACATACACATACACATACACATACACATACACATACACATACACATACACATACACATACACATACACATACACATACACATACACATACACATACACATACACATACACATACACATACACATACACATACACATACACATACACATACACATACACATACACATACACATACACATACACATACACATACACATACACATACACATACACATACACATACACATACACATACACATACACATACACATACACATACACATACACATACACATACACATACACATACACATACACATACACATACACATACACATACACATACACATACACATACACATACACATACACATACACATACACATACACATACACATACACATACACATACACATACACATACACATACACATACACATACACATACACATACACATACACATACACATACACATACACATACACATACACATACACATACACATACACATACACATACACATACACATACACATACACATACACATACACATACACATACACATACACATACACATACACATACACATACACATACACATACCATACACATACACATACACATACACATACACATACACATACACATACACATACACATACACATACACATACACATACACATACACATACACATACACATACACATACACATACACATACACATACACATACACATACACATACACATACACATACACATACACATACACATACACATACACATACACATACACATACACATACACATACACATACACATACACATACACATACACATACACATACACATACACATACACATACACATACACATACACATACACATACACATACACATACACATACACATACACATACACATACACATACACATACACATACACATACACATACACATACACATACACATACACATACACATACACATACACATACACATACACATACACATACACATACACATACACATACACATACACATACACATACACATACACATACACATACACATACACATACACATACACATACACATACACATACACATACACATACACATACACATACACATACACATACACATACACATACACATACACATACACATACACATACACATACACATACACATACACATACACATACACATACACATACACATACACATACACATACACATACACATACACATACACATACACATACACATACACATACACATACACATACACATACACATACACATACACATACACATACACATACACATACACATACACATACACATACACATACACATACACATACACATACACATACACATACACATACACATACACATACACATACACATACACATACACATACACATACACATACACATACACATACACATACACATACACATACACATACACATACACATACACATACACATACACATACACATACACATACACATACACATACACATACACATACACATACACATACACATACACATACACATACACATACACATACACATACACATACACATACACATACACATACACATACACATACACATACACATACACATACACATACACATACACATACACATACACATACACATACACATACACATACACATACACATACACATACACATACACATACACATACACATACACATACACATACACATACACATACACATACACATACACATACACATACACATACACATACACATACACATACACATACACATACACATACACATACACATACACATACACATACACATACACATACACATACACATACACATACACATACACATACACATACACATACACATACACATACACATACACATACACATACACATACACATACACATACACATACACATACACATACACATACACATACACATACACATACACATACACATACACATACACATACACATACACATACACATACACATACACATACACATACACATACACATACACATACACATACACATACACATACACATACACATACACATACACATACACATACACATACACATACACATACACATACACATACACATACACATACACATACACATACACATACACATACACATACACATACACATACACATACACATACACATACACATACACATACACATACACATACACATACACATACACATACACATACACATACACATACACATACACATACACATACACATACACATACACATACACATACACATACACATACACATACACATACACATACACATACACATACACATACACATACACATACACATACACATACACATACACATACACATACACATACACATACACATACACATACACATACACATACACATA